>CM031242.1:978130975-978133475 GCA_018340775.1 Taxus wallichiana var. yunnanensis | reverse complement strand
AATTTTTTGAGGAATAATATTTTTTCGGTCTTTATTATGTGCTGAATTTTGGCTTAAGAATATTGTTTGTGATTATGTGCTCCAAATTAAATCCATAGCATGCGACATTGAAGAAGGATTCCTATTCCATTTGTAAATGTGGATGTGATAGAAGCCAATGATTTTTTTATGGAAATAGCATGAAGAATCTCATATATGAAGTAACCATCAAGAAACTAAATTTACCAACAATGACTCATCCACACTATACCATCTCGGGATGGATTAATTCTTATGACACCAAGGGTATCCACTTCACGTATGTTGTCCCGGGGGTTCATTTTAAGACACTCATAGAAAATTGGAGGTGGAAAATACTTGGCGAATATCCCCAGAACCGGTTTCAGTGAAAGGTGAATTTACCAATTTTTCAGAACTGAATTTTTGCTCATTTTTTTTTAGCCAGAGAGACTGCATATTTGCAAACAATGACGGCTTGTTGACATGCATCAAAAATCCTTGTTGACAACCATGTACTTGTACACAACAATTTATTTTTAACAAATTTAGAATGTAAAACAAAAACGATAAATTGCGGTGCAAATTCATGAATATAACTATTAGCGAACATACAACTATCAAAAACATAAATACAAAAACATGCATTCCAATCAACTCACATAACCCCAGAATTAATTTGGATATCAGGGGAGCGTCATTCTGTTCCATTTCATGTATTCCTAATACCTAAGGCTATGAAGTTATGAACACGCATAACCCTATCAAGATACTTTATTTAGCAGACTCGGTGAGTATTAATTACTTGTAAGTGAATTTCATGGCAACAAATGCCATGTAACTCAATCCAGTCAAAATTACTACGAAACCGAACAGGAATCGTGGCATCTTATGTGGTTCCACCACTCCAAACAGTGTTATGAGGAAGGATAATGTTGCTACCATCCATGCGGCTTCACCAAGTACCCCATCTCTTTTTTCAAAAGAAGCCAAAGTGTTATAATCTGCACCCATAATCAACCTGCAACTCACCTCCTTCCAACTAATTTTCATTTTATCTTCGTCCCTTGCCATTTCAATTAGGACGTATCTTTGGCCATTGAAAAAAATCTCTTTATCATTCAATTGTGAAATGGGGAGGGAAGCATGTTGCATTCCAGTACCTAACCCCTCCATTGAAGTCCCACCTTGAGAAAATCCAATTGTTTCCATATCAAGATTCATTAAAAATTGTTATTCAAAAAACCCAGCAAGCTGCTTAAATTACACAGTCACTATCCATGTGTCAATGAGTCTTATTGACGTGTGTTAACAAGTCTTATTGACGCGCGTCAACAAGACTTGTTGACGCATGTCAATGAGATTTGTTGACGTGTGTCAACATGACTTGTTGGCGCGCGCATCAATCTAATCGCTTAACCCTTTGTCACGCGTTAAGCGCTTTACGGCTTTGTCGTGTGTCAATTGCTTAACCCCTTGTCACGCGTCAATCGCTTAAACCCTTATCATCGCGCCAACTACTTAACCCTTTGTCGCGCATCAATCGCTTAACCCCGTTGTCGTTGCATCGATTGCTTAACCCCTTGTCATGCGTCAATTGTTTAACCCTTGTCATCAATTGCTTAACCCCTTGTCGTGCGTCAACTGCTTAACCCCTTGTCATGCATCAACTGCTTAACCCCTTGTCACGCGTCTGCAATACCTCCTTGTCACATGTCTACAATACCTCCTTATCACACATTTGCAATACCTCTTTGTCTCGCACATGTAGCCTCTGCCCTCCTTTCGTGCATTTACTGTACTTGATAATACATATACCCCAGGTGGTATGAGTGATCTAGTAGTGTTCTACCTGGTGAATAATCTAGGATTATATAGGGGATAGTTTAAATGGGTAGGCGAAGTGACCCCTAAAAAAATTAAACTGTAATTTTTAGGTGAACAGGTCACGACCCGTGCTACAAAATTCACCTTTTCCAATTTTTCAAAAATGGAATATTCGCCATATTACGAATATTCGCCACTAAAATTATCCCTACGTTGTCCATCCTTTCGGAGAGGATCTAATATGTGATGTAGCCTAATTGATGCATGTGATACCATCTTTGGGTATGCATACATGAATACTTACAATCATCCTAGTTTGCAACAAGAGGTATTGGGTTACTAAAGTGATTCCTCTCCCAAACCATACCACATGAACTGTTGAGAAAATTGCACCTCTACCACTTCAAAAATTAATATAGGTGAAACAATTAATTTTCAAGGATGGGAAATTGAATAGTGAACAACTACATACATGCTCACTAGATCACATTTTATGTATATTCAACTTGTACGTCTTTATGGAAGATTACACTTAAAAATATAATGCACATCCATTTGTTCTTTATGTATCCTATGCAACATAAGAAACCATAACACTTGACTTGAAAGACTCCCATGCTTCTTGGCATAACCCTTTATGCCCTTCATATCATATGTAATGTAAGGATCCATGCAA
>CM031242.1:977340975-977380975 GCA_018340775.1 Taxus wallichiana var. yunnanensis | reverse complement strand
ATGCATGATATTCTGGATTGTTTGAGTGGATCAAGGTATTTTAACAAGATTGATTTAAAGAGAAGATATCATCATATTTGCATATAAGAAATTTATGAATGGAAAAATGCATTCAAGACACAAGAAGGGTTGTATGAGTGGTTGGTTATTTCGTCTGGATTAAGAAACACACCAAGTAATTTCATGAGGTTGATGAATGAAGTCCAAAACCATTTTTGGAAAGTTTGTGATCATGTACCTTGATTATATTTCAACATTCAATCAAGCATGCAAAGATAATTTGTTTCACATACGACAAGTGTTACAATGGCTAAGTGAGGAGAAGTTGATGATTAATTTGAAAAGGTGTGTTTTTATGTAAGAAGAGCTAGTGTATTCAGCATTTGTGATTTCCAACTAAGGTTTAAAGATGGATCTAAAAAGGTGCACATGATAGTGGACCGACGATCGCCACAAAGTACTTTTAAAGCATCTAATTTTCATGGTTTGAGAATTTTTCACTACAAGTTTGTTACTGAAATTTTAGTAGATTCTATGCACCTATTACATAGGACATATGAGGAGGTAGAAATAATTTTTATGGAGCCAATGCATAGATAATAGTTTTCAAGAGTTGAATGTAAATCGACTAAACAACCAATGTCGGTGTTTCTTTATTTTTCAAAAGGTATTCCAAATTGATTGTAATGCTAGCGGTATAGCCATTGGCACAATGTTGAGTCAAGAGGGAAGGCCAATGACTTATTTTAATGAAAAGTTGCATTATGCGAAAATAAGTATAATGTGTATAATCAAGAGATCTATACGATTGTGCAAGCACTTAAGAAGTGGAGATGCCAATGTTGAGTCAAGAGGGAGGAAAATAACTTATTTTAGTGAAAAATTGCATGGTGTGAAGAACAAGTATAATGTGTATAATCAAGATTTTTATTCAATTGTGTAAGCAATCAAGAACTAGAGACATTTATCATTGCCTAAAGACTTTGTGTTTGAAAGCACCCTAAACTTTACAAAGTAAATTACATGACTAACTAAGGAAGGATAACACCATTTCCACCTCTAGTCAAGGTTCTAAGTCTAGGAATGTAACATTAAGATAGAAGCTTAAAGGAATGCTTAACTAACATGAATACAATTCAAAATCTAACTAAACATGCCTACTAATATGTTCAATTACCTAACATGGGCCTAAATAGACCTAAGAGGGCAATCAAATTGGTATGGTTGCTACTCCAAACAAGGTGAAATGGCCTCTCCAAATGACTACTTGGTCATTTTGGATATCCATCTACTAACCCCATTGAAGGCTTTAGGAAAGGATTGAGCTTGGCTATAAATCATATTTATTATATGAGATGCAAATCAAAGCATGGTGTAAAGTATAAAGGAATGAGGTGCACCCTTTTTATAGTTTTCCTTTTGGGAGAAACTTGTATTTTGGTGCATGTGGGACTAAAAGACCCAAATTAGATTAGAATTGTTAATCATGATTAGGCCTTGCTAATCACAATTAGTGAATTATCAAGTGATTAAGATGTGGGAGCCTTAGTCAACCGCTTAGGGTCAACTAGGAGGTCGGATAAGCTTTTGAAGCTTGTTGAGACATTGTGGAGGTGAATGGGGTGATTTTGAGTGGTTGGAAGAGGGGTTTGAGTCAATGCTATGGAATATTGACCAAATCAAGGGTTAAATAGGCTTAGTTAGCCTATAATCACTAATTGTCTGTTACAAAGAGGATTTTACTTACGATTCATCATAAAGTGGCATCATGAATGCGAAAGGGGTTACACAATCAAAAAAACGTCTGTTAATTAGCTAATTTGGTAAGGAACGTTAGTTAATTAGTGAAAACCACTAATTATAATGGATTAGGCAAGAATGAGAGTGATTTGCGTGTGTTTGGAAATAAGATTGCAAAAGTGGAATATAGGTGTCCACAATGTTATTTACTAAGCATCAAACACTGTGATTTATATATAGTTAGGGGAAATTAATTTAGAGCCTCATATGAAGTGGGTATAATACCTACATGTATACAATTTTGTGTTGAAGCACAAGTGTGGTAAGTTTAATAAGGTTATGATGTGCTAAGTAGGCATAATATTTTGTTAGGAGATGAGAGTGGGAATTTTCATTTTTGAATCCATCGAGGAATTGTTTGTGTAGGATGAAGAATTCAATGAGGCATGGAGAGCATGTGTAGAGCTTTGTGAGTGTTTATAAGACACCATGGTTAGATTATTTTGTGGAAGAAGACCTATTGTTTAAATACCACTAGTTGTACATTCCCAGACGATCAATGTAGGATATTTTAGTGAAGGAGAAGCATAGTGGATGATTGGTATGGCATTTTTGTATAGATAAGATATTAGTGCATCTAGCGGATAATTATTTTTGGCCACAAATCTTTGTAAATGTGAATTTTGTGTAGGAATGTAGAGTGTGTTAGCTTACTAAGGGAATATCTCATAATAGAAGGTCATATCATCCTTTTCCCCATCTAAATAATCCTTAGGAAGATATAAGAATGGATTTTGTTTTGGGTTTTCTGATGACACAAAGATGACTTGATTCTATCTATATTATGGTGGATATATTTTTGAAGATAATACATTTCATTGCTTACGTAAGAGGTGATGTGACTCACATCGAAAATATTTTATTCAAGGAAATTGTAAGGTTGCATGTATTATTGCACAATATTTTGTCTAATAGGGATACAAAATATGTTGGTCATTTATGGTGAACACTCTGGAATAAGTTTATTACAAAGTTGTAATTTAGTTCATTGTAACATCTACAAACTAATGGAAAAACAAAGGTGTTAAATATGAGTCTTGAATTTTTTTTTTATGTTTGGTGGGAGATAATCTAGGAATATAGGGCTTGGCATTTGTTAAGAAGAGTTTTCTTATAAAAATTCAAAATGAATATGAGCACATGGATAATACCATTCCAACTTGTGTATGGGAGTAACCCATGAGCTAGAATGACAACGTTGTGAGACTTACCATGCAAAGGAGTGAAGAAGTAAACTATTTTAGAGAATATGAGGAAGTACACCATAACATGTGTTAATAGTTAGAATGAGTAAATTCATATTACATGTAGCATGTCATTGAAGGAGAGAGGGGAAGTGGAATATTAGGTTAGAGATTTGGTCTTACGAGGACATTTAAGGAAGGAAAGGTTTCTTAAGGGTTCCTACAATATTCTCAAAAGGAAGTGAAATGATATTGAATATGTAATGTGGTTGAGTGCTATAAAGGTTGCTCACATATAATTCTAGAAGACCAACTTTCTTGAGCAAGAGCTCAAGTTTTTAATATTACCCAAAGTGTATCATGCATGAGCATATGGATTCACAAGAAATATTAGATCAAATAAAAATAATCTAAATAGTTAGAGTTACTTTATGTTGCATTTTTTGCATATTTGTGTTGAAGTTGGAAGCCACAAAGTCATTTTGTAATCTATTGTGTGTTGTGTGTTGTTGATGGAAGCCATCAAGTCTATTGAGGCTACACAATCCTATGAAGGTCTCCCAAGCATACGTGGATGTTGCAAAATCCTAAAGGAAGCTGCATAATTCTAAGAAATTATTTTGTATGCCATGAAGTATTATCTGAAGCCATGGAACACTATGATTTTTTTATATGCCTAAAGTAGAATTTGAAACTACAAAAGACTACAAGTTGTTTTAGAAGCTGCAAAGTACCGAAGAATGATCATTTAAAGGCATACAATTTTCGAGAGGAGTTGACTAATTCTTGTGATGGACTCTTTGTGCCTTAGGTATGTAATTTTAGGAGTTTAGTCTAAGTTGAATGTTGCATTGGGTGGCTTGTGTGTATATATAAACAAATCCCAATTACCTTAGGGAGTCGGATATACTAGAGTAGCTTAGAGTTAACTCTATGAATCAAATTAGAGTGTGGATATGAGCTTAAAGCTCATATAAAATTTTGTAATGATCTAACATGACATGAGTAGAGAATTATTCAATTATCATATTGTTAACGATCAATTTGTGTGTTATACCTCAAATTATATGAATAAAGATTATAGAAGTGTTTTATATTTGAATTGAAATATGTGTTATTTCATGTTTCTTTGTCTATTTTTTACACGAGATTTTGAGGATTGTGTGGTCTAAGGTGGGTCTTCATTGAGCATCCTAAGCTGTGCCTATTTCATTTCCACTAATTTTTGTTTGCATCTTCTCATTTTGTAGGCAAGGTATATTTCCCATCTACATTTCTAATTGTCTTTATCATGTTAAAATGGATCATCTTTATAGTTATTCACATGTAATATTATGGTGAGATGTAGATTTTTATTGGAAAAAGGTTATGATTTATTAGGTAAAATAGATTTGCATTCATTTAAAGGACAAATCGGGATGTTGGGTGAATACAAGAGACATTCGCAATCTTCACAAAAATATAAACCTACAAATCATAGAGGCTCATCTAGACATGAAAGGGACCAACGTTATTGGAGGAGGATTCACAAATAGATCTCGTATGTTCTACCACAAGAAAGATAAAATGCTTCTTCCCTATGTCTCGAGTGAAGAAAATTGAAATTTTGTGGATGCATATGAGATATGGGAGACATTTTTAGGTTTCCTTCATATGGTGCATTTTCATGTCTTTTCCTATAAATAATCTTGAAATTTGTTTTAGGTCTCTTATTTTCTTTATGGTCCATGCATCGATGGAGAATCATAAATTAACATAAATATGTTGCGGTTATTACTACACTCATATCCATCCTTTTTATCATTTTTCTGCATGCATGTTCATGGTTAAGGTTGCAGAGAACCAAAAAACTATTGGGATGTTGCGAGGATTAAACCTGGTACCCTCAAAGTCTTGTTACTTATCTAATGTTTCCTTCAAGGAAGATAATAATGCATCCCTATAACAACACACACAAGACATGCAAATAATTCAATAAAATGACTTAGAGAGATGTGGTTTGATGGGCTGCAATGATCGAAAGTCATGCACAAAATGGGTTTCTTGAAAGACCTTCAAATTCTTTGAATAAATGCATTTGGGTGGTGTAAATATAGACTCCACAATCTTTGTCAACATATACCCAACTAGTGTTGAAATGGGAGTTGTAAAATAGGGCATTCAAAATCAATTGAAACATAATGGAAGGTGTATTTTGTCAAATGTCAGTAGTTGCAAATGAACCGGTATATGCATAAAAAAACGTGGGCGAATACACAAGACACAAAATTTCTGGAAAAATGAATCAAATAGATGTGATTTCATGGAATGCCATGGTTGCATGATGTGTGAAAAATGGATTTTGTTGGGATGCTCTCAAACTCTTTGAATTAAAGAAACACTTTGGAACATGCACTAACCACTTAAGCTTCATTTTTAAAAATTAGCATTGAACCATGCATGTTAGTGGATGAGGGATGTAAATACTTCAATGACATGAGTGCCTCTTAGAATATTACACCTACATTTGATCATTATGTTTACATGGCTGAAATTCTTGGTTATGGTGTCTATCTAAAAAAACTCACAATTGTATCATTAAAATGGCAATTAAACCTCTATTGGTTGCGTGCATGTGTTTTATTGGTACTGTAGAGATCATAATTACATGGAGTGAGAATCTTCCAGCCCATCATTTCAAAAAAGGTCAATGTTATCATGTAGATTATTTGTAATGTGATGCAAAGCATCCAACAAACATAGGATGGAACTATAACATGGTGCACCATGTTAGACTTGTAGTGATAAAGAAAGAACTAGGTTTTATTTCTACTTTCTAAATAATATTTTTTCTAAGAATTTGGAGATCTAAATCATTAGGTTGTGGAGCTTGTTTTCATGTGTGAAAGTGTTGAAGGCTACACTTAAGAGTATTGTACACTTTTCATGTATCCTCGTTGGGGTTGGGCGCATTCCAAAAAAATATTTTAGGCGTAAAATTTTTTGCCTCGAAAAATGCACCGACATATCGGAAACGTGCTTTTCTCATATGGGATTTTTTTGACCCATAAGTTTATGGGACGGGTTTTCCCATGGTTTGATACCCATGGTTTTGTAAAACTGCTTAAGCAATTGTCTATTTATATGGTCTTATGCATATGATAGATGTACAAGCAAATGTATTGCAGATGTGTTTTGAATTGGTGTGAATTCTGTAGAGTTTGTTGAGCATAGCTCCAAACGGATCTAGGTATTGTATTGAGAGAGCGGTGGCTTGTAATAAAATTTGAGCAAGTGATTCTTGGTGGACGTAGCCCAAATTGGGTGAACCACATTAAATACTGTCTCTTTGTGTTGTGTTATTTTATTCTGCAATTTTATTTGAGATCTGTAATAATTTCTACATATTAGTTTCTACTGTTGCGATTACGCAAGAGGATTATTCCGCATATTTTATCTCTTATTTCCTAACAATTGGTATCAGAGCCTAGTTTGGTTTTTGAAGTGTTGAATCACAGGGAAATTTTTATCTTGAGTGGGAGCTATGGTAGATGATGGAAGATCAAGGGTTGATAAATTCAACGGGCATAATTTGAGTCTTTGGAAGATGCAGATGGAAGATTACCTTTATCGAAGGATCTTTATACTCCGTTGTCTGAGAAGGTGAACAAACCCTTGAGTATGGCAGGATGCGGAATGGGATTTGTTGGATAGGAAGGCACTTGGACAATCCGGTGTGTCTTGCATCTTCGGTATTATTTAATGTTTGAAAGGAAAATACAAAAAGATCTAATGGATGCATTAGGGAAGTTGTATGAAAAACCCTCTGCCTCTAATAAGATATTTTTAATGAAAAAGTTGTTTAATATGAAGATGTCGAGAATAGTTGATGTGAGATCATTTAAATGATTTCAATATGGTAGTGAATATCTAGCTTGATTCTGATAGAATTTGATGAAGAAGTTAGGGCTTTATTAATTACGTGCTCTTTACGAGAGTTGGAATAGCACAGTAATGGCGGTAAGTAACTCGGTTCAAGCTAACTCAAAGTTGAAGTTTGAGGATGTTGTAGGGGTGATTCTAAGCGAGGAAATGCGAAGAAAAAGCTCTGGGAATCTTCTACTTCGGGAATGCTTTGTGACAGTGGAAACTAGAGGAGACAAAGAATAGAGAAACCATGGAAAATCAAAAGATCGGGCAAGGTCAAAATCCAAGAACAAGATTGTATCTTTGGAATTGTGGAAAGCTTTGGGCATGCAAGAAGAATTGTTGGGAGCTTCGGGATAAGAAGAAACAACGGGAAGAAAACAAGGAGGCAAATGTGGCAACGGTAATGTATGTCGGGGATGCTTTGATTCTTTCTTTGCACAATATTCTTGAATCTTGGGTTTTAGATTCGAGGGCTTCTTTCCATGCTTCTCCACATAGGCATTATTTTGTTGATTATGTTCAGGAGATTTTGGGCATGTTTTTCTTAGTGATGATGAGCCTTGCAGCATAGTTGGAAAAGGTTATGTTCAAGTTAAGATGCAGAATGGGAATACTTGGCTATTGAAGGATGTCAGACATGTGCCTACATTAAGATGAAATTTGATATCGGCAGGGCGGTTGGGAAGTGATGGTTGTCTTGTGATATTTACTGACGAGACTCTTGGAAGGTTACGAGGTGCTCTTGTGGTGGCGAGAGGTAAGAAGGTTGGAACCTTGTATTTAACCATGATAGTACTAATGATTGTAATCTTGTGGCTTGAGATGTAGATACAACATTATGGCACTATAGGCTCGGTCATATGAGCCATAAGGGCATGAACATCATAAAGAAGAATTTGCCTGGATATACAGAAACATGTTTGGATTTATGTGAGAACTGCATATATGGGAAACAAAGCGAGTAAGGTTTCTCAAGGTTGGACCTACAAAGAAAGAGAGTAAGTTAGAGCTGGTGCATTCTGATGTGTGGGGGGCCAGCTCAGGTATCATCTCTTGGGGGTTCAAGTTATTATGTTACTTTTATTGATGATGCAACAAGGAAAGTTTGGGTTTATTGTATTAGAAACAAATCTGATGTATTTGACACTTTTGTTAAATGGAAAGCCTTGGTAGAAAATGAAACAGGTCTTAAGCTAAAATGTCTCAGGTCAGATAATGGAGGGGAGTATTGCAGCAATGAATTTGATGATTATTGTTCTAAGAATGGAATCCGTAGGCAAAAGATGGTTCCAGGAACTCCACAATAGAATGGGGTATCGAAAAGGATGAACAGAACAATAATGGAACGTGCTAGGAGCATGAGGTTACATGCAGGACTGCCTCTTTCTTTTTGGGCAGAAGCGGTGAGCACAGTTGTGTACTTGATAAACAGAGGACCCTCAAGTGCCTTGGATGGAGGCATACATGAGGAGGCATGGTATGGTAAGAAAGTTGATTATTCATTTCTTAGAGTCTTTGGATGTGAGGTGTTTGTTCATATAGACAAGGATGATAGGACCAAGCTAGAGGCTAAATCAGAAAAATGTACTTTCATTGGTTATGGTGGTGATGACTTTGGATATAAATGTTGGAGTATTAAGGACAAGAAAATCATTCGATCTAGGGATGTGGTCTTTAATGAGAAAGTCATGTATAAGCAACAATTGCAGGAAAATAGGAAGAATCCAAGAAAGAATATGCAGTGGTAGAGGATCTTCCGGATGGGAAAGTGACCCATGAATCAGTTCAGGAACCTACTCAACAGGAACCCCAAACTCCTATATTGAGGAGGTCTTCTAGGGTAAGAAAAGAACCTGAATGTTTTCTCCTTCTCTTTATTATTTATTACTCACTTGATAGTGGAGAGCCGAGAGAGCTTTGATGAAGCAATGCGGTAGATGCCGGGAAGAAGTGGGAGCAAAGCCATGGATGAGGAGCATCGGGCTCTCATGGAGAACCGGACATGGGATTTGGTAAAGCTACCCAAAGGAAAAAGAGCATTACGAGAATAAGTGGGTGTTTAGAGTCAAAGAGAAGAAGGAGGCAAAGAAAAGATATAAGGCCCGGTTGGTGGTCAAGGGGTTTGCACAAAAACAAGGTATAGATTTTGATGAGATTTTTTCTCCTGTAGTAAAAATGACTTCTATTAGAACTGTTCTTGGAATAGTGGCAGCAGAAGACTTACACTTAGAACAGTTAGATGTAAAGACTGCATTTCTCCATGGTGATTTGGAGGAGGAGCTATATATGTAGCAACCAGAAGGATATGAAGTCAAAGGTAAAGAGGAGATGGTGTGCAAACTGAAGAAGAGCTTGTATGGCCTGAAACAAGCTCCACGTCAATGGTATAAGAAGTTTGATAGCTTCATGATGGAGCAAGGTTATATCAGATGTCATTCTAACCATTGTGTGTATATAAAGAAATTTGAGGATGGAAGTTATATTATCCTGTGTTTGTATGTTGATGACATGTTGGTTGCAGGTAAAAACATGCAGGAAATAAAAGTACTCAAGAAGCAACTAAGTGAATCCTTTGCTATGAAGGATTTGGGTGCAGCCAAACAAATCCTTGGTATGAGGATATCTCGGGATAGGAAGGAATGGAAGTTGACTTTATCTCAGGAAGAGTACATTAAGAAGGTCTTGGAGAGGTTTAATATGCAGGATGCTAAACCGGTTGGGACTCCTTTGGCAGGCCATTTCAAGTTATCAAAGGAGCAATGTCCCAAGACAGAGCAGGAGAGAAACCAAATGTCCAAGGTACCTTACTCATCAGCGGTTGGCAATTTGATGTATGCTATGGTGTGTACTAGGCTTTGATATTGCCCATGCGATGGGAGGCTGTGAGTAGATTTATGAGTGATCCAGGTAAAGAGCATTGGCAGGCAGTAAAGTGGATCCTTCGGTATTTGAGAGGGACCATGGGGACAGTTTTGTGCTATAGTGGATCAGACACCACTTTACGTGGTTATGTAGATTTAGACATGGCTGGAGATGTAGACAGTAGGAGGAGCATGACAGGTTATATTTACACTGTAGGTGGGACAGCAGTGAGTTGGATTTCACGACTACAGAAGTTGGTGGCTTTGTCAACCACGGAGGCTGAGTATGTTGCTTACCACAGAGGCAAGCAAAGAGATGATTTGGTTACAACAATTGCTTGAGGAGTTGGGGCATAAGCAGGAGGAATGTAAGCTGCATAGTGATAGTCATAGTGCTATACACCTAGCTAAGAACTCTGCTTTCCACTCTAGGACAAAGCATATACAGTTAAGGTACCATTTCATTAGGACAACTTTGGAGGAAGAGAAGTTGAAGTTGGAGAAGATTCATACCAGTCAAAATCCTGCAGACATGATGACCAAGGTGGTCACAAGGAAAAACTAAAGTTGTGTTCGGCTTTGGTTGGTCTTCATAAACTAGTGAAGGGTTGAGAAGCTTGCTCGAGAGGAAAACTAGTCTCAGTGGGAGATTGTTAGGTTGTGGAGCTGTTTTCATGTGTGAAAGTGTTGAAGGCGTACACTAAGAGTCTTGTACACTTTTCATGTATCCTCACCCAGGGGTTACAGGCGCGAGCCCCCGAAAAAAAAAAAAAAAAAAATTAGGCATAAATTTTTGGCCTCGAAAAATGCACCTGACATATTGGGAAACGTGCTTTTCTCATATGGGTGAGTTTTTTGACCCATAGGTTTATGGGACGGGTTTTGCCCATGGTTTTGATACCCGGTTTTGTAAAACTAAAAGCCTATTTATATGGTCTTATGCATATGATAGATGTCTAGCAAATGTATTATAAATGTGTTTTGAATTATGAGAGTTTGTTGAGCATAGCTCCATGATCACAGGTATTGTATTGAGAGAGCGGTGGCTTGTAATAAAATGCAGCAAGTGATTCTTGTGGGCGTAGCCCAAATTGTGTGAACCACATTAAATGAATCTCTTTGTGTTGTGTTATTTTATTTTACAATTTTATTTGAGATCATTTACGCACATTAGTTTCTACTGCTTTTGATTCTGGAGGATTATTGTATTTTTATCTCTTAGAACATAAACCACTCTAGTTGACTTTGTAAAATCATATGTATAGTATGCAAGTGGATTCTTATATGGGCGTATCCCGTAAAATTGGAAAGGGCAATTTCTTGATAACCTTAACAAAATTTTGTTCCTATCCTCGTTTGCGTTCGAACGTTGTAAAATCCCTTCCTGGGAAATCTAGTTTTCCGAACTTAGCCTTTTTTTTGGTCTTTTTGGTTGGGCACACATAATGACTATTCAAGTTTTTATGTGCCCCCTTTAAATCCTTTTTTGCGCATGCTTTCTTGTCATCAACGGCGTTTTGAGTGCGCCTCACTATGTTGAGTCTTCTTGCACGCGCCAATGTGCATGCGTCTCCATGTCAACAAAACATTTCCATGCGCCATGCGCCCTTTGGCGCTGATTTTCCCCTTGCAACAACCTTTTCTATGCGCCATACTATTTAGCCCTGCAGCCTGTAGTATCCATGCGCCCTGCGCCCTCAAGCATTTAAATCGTTAAACTCTTTCTCCTGTTAATGCTTTAATGGAAGATCAAACCGCTAACATGACCTTCCTGCGTTGTGTTTCACTTCTTCTCCTTGCAGATCAACAACTGAGTTCGGAGTTACATATGTCAACATCAAGCAAGAAACCTACCAAATCTAAAGGCAAGGCCAAGCTCACAGAAGAAGAAATGAAGTATAAATATCAGAGGGTCAGGATGCCCGAATCCCAGGCAGAGTGTGACTTAGATATCAGAGACTCAGAACTTGGACACATTGATATGGAGGAGTTCGGACCCGGAACCGAGAAGGTCACACGAAGTCCCCCTGGATGGACAAATTGATAGCGGTGCCACTGCACTTTCTTTGGAGGAATCCCAGTTAGCGCCGTGAACAATGAATTTATGATGGTAGTTGCCCGATGCTACAACAAAGACACAAGATGTGTCCACAATGAGAAGGGCAAGGTTATAATCAACCTCACTGCCTGCCATTTCGAAATAATGCTCGGCATCCCTCACCACCGGCACTTTGTGGCCATCAGCCGAGAAGACTGCATCAAGCCTTGGGACGACAATGAAGATCAGTGTATGCAGCTGATGAACGAGGTATATTTGAAGAATAAAAAGGTGGTGACTCGGTGGCCACAAGTCATTCATCGTAGTGACTTTTCAGAAGAACTCAGTGACACCATTACATTCCTGAGCAGAGTCTTTGGGCTTCCTGACGCCCATTATTTTCACAAGTGGATGTTGCGGTACCTAGAAACAATGAACAAAAATGTGCCCGATCAACGCTTCGAGTGGGCAGAAATCATAAGCAGCACAATCTCTGAGCAGCTACAACAACTTAACACAACGGGAGGTTCTATATGAACTCCTACGTGGTTTATGCTGCAGCTTCAGAAAGAGATTATCCAGCTCTGATGTACGGTGCGGGGTTTGGCCCCAGGTTAAAATCTATGAATACTATCCAGAACTGAAGCTGGAAAATAGCATCCCCCAATTTACAAAGATCAATGATGCATTCTTCTATTTCATCATCTACCTGTTGAGGCTGAATATGACTCATGGTCGCACGATCAAGAGTATTGTAGCAGCTACCGAGAAGTGGGGGGCCCTGTTCACTCAATTCCCCACATTCACCTATCTAAGGGTGGCTAACTTCTTGGGGGAACCAACTAAACTGCCAAGGTATGCCGGTCCCAAATTGATCTTGCTAGAACTGTCAAGGTAGCTAATCACCTACCATGAGAAGTGCCTCAAGAGAAAGAAGGGTGGAACTCCTTTCCCCCTCACAGTGGGTAGGTATACGTGTCTCACTCACCACAAGGCAAAAGACATGTTTGCAGAGCTGGAGCTGCTGAATCTGAAACATAACTTCCCAGCAAGGCCCACCTTCGACCCAAGAAATTTTCTACCTAGGGCCAAGCTCGACCCGATCCACATCCCTCAGATCGAAGATATCTACATCGATATATATCATGAGGTTGAGCTCAGGAGGAAGGACCATTCTCGCTTGGCCTTAGCAGAAATCATCCAGTACGGGGTGGCCATCGTCCCCAAAGGCTACCAAACTACTGAGCAAGAAGTGGATCAAGTGTATATTGACACAGGTGGGGACGATTGGCCTTTCGCGGTGATTGATAGAACTAAAGCACCCCAGAAAATAGAGGAAATGGTCAAGGAAACTCACGCGAGGATCGGAGCTTTGGTGCCGAATGAACAGGCTCATCTACCTCGGAGTCAATTTCACAACCTCTCCATTGGGCAACGCACCTCCTCGATCAAAGTAGCCAAAAGGAAAGGGAAAAGGAATAGAGGGTGAATCCAGTTCCACCCAAGAGGAAGCTCCTGAAAGCCCTCCTTCCGCTTCACAAGAACGGGTTGAAATCCTGAAAAGCTCAGAAGAAGAAGCGGCGGAAGATGTTCCAATAGGCATATCCACTCAGGATGTGGCCACGACTATAACAATTGAGGTCCCTTCTGTCCCTTCTCCCTCTCCTCCTTCCCCTCCTCGAGTGACCCAAGCGACCATCCCTTTGGTCGTGTCCTCTCCCCCTTCTTCTACCATTCCTCCTGCTTCCTCGTCCATCTTCTCTTCTCTCGCGGACCTGTCCCCCTCCATTTCTTCCCTCATCTCTGAGCTCCCTTCCCTTCCTATGTCTTCTTATTGCAGTGAGTATCCCTTCCTCCAATGGGAACTTCCTCGGCTTTTATCTCTATACCACTTTGCCACGTGTCTCCACATTTTCCCTTCTACTACTATAGTCGCCCCTTCTCTGCTTTCGGTCCTTCTCCCCTACGTCCACTGGATCTCCCAACACCTAAGTCAACAAAAGGAAAGTTCCCATCACACCGATGGACTTTTCCATTATCCAATCAAAGGGGGCCAAGAAGCAAAATCCTATCACACGCTTCTCTCAGAGTGCTTCGGGAGAGAGGGTAATGGAGATCGCATACCCCAATCCTCTGAAAGATAAAAAGGATCTGTCTTCGACAGATTACACAGTGACTCAAGTCACAATGGGGATGTCTTCTGAAAGCCTTCAGGGAGAGGCCCTATCTGCAGTTGACGCCCTCTGCAAGAAGCTTCAAGAAGAAAAAGAAGAGAAAAGGCTACTGAAAGAGCAAAATAAACATCTTCTCCACGCCTTACAGAAGATGGGCAGTGCACCTCCCACAACTACCACCGAAACTCCTGAGCCTCTGAGTCAAGATAAAATTAATGAATATGTAAAGATCGGCGAGTAGGGTATGGCAGTTTCCACCTGGAGGAGCCAGATCCTCAAGGACAGTGAACGAGTGATCGCCAAGTTCACCGATTTGTACCTGAACATCAACAAGGCGAATAAAGAACTCCAGGGCGTTAGCAGGACCCATATCCGAAGAGTCTGGACCATGCTAGGGCAGTAGCATGTGAGACCTTTCAACGAATGTTTGACTGCTCACCAAGATTTGGTCAAGTTCAACGTTTTTGGTCACCCAGGGGCCCTCAATAAGACCCTTTCCACTGGGATTACTTGGATGGATCAACTGGAATTCGTCCTTGAAAATATTGATAAGGTAAAGGAATAAGCCCTCAGACGTAATGCATCGATGGAACAAATTGTTCTAACAATGTCTCCGTGGTTGCTTGCTCCTTCTTTCGCCTTAAGGAAGGTTAACGAAACCATTCGGATCTTCAAAGAGATCGTTTCGCATTTGAGGGGCAGCCAGGTCACTTTTGACGTAAAATCCATCAATAACCTACTAGCATGTCGGGACTTCATCGGGTTCTTAATAGAAGCAGAGAATGAATATTCCAAACTCCCAAAGAAGCTCACAGATGAGCGGGAGACTTGCGAGGCTATCACTGAGCGACACAAGGATCCTTCCCAGGATCAACTAGAGCCCATGATCAAAGAAGTTCATGGAATACCGTGTCAATTCCACATCTCGTCACCCGAGCAAAGCGGCAGAACCAGATCCCCCATTTCAGCCACGGGACGATGACGATGAATAATTTCTCTCTCTCTCTTCTTGACTTTCTTTTTGTAAATGTCTAAAGTATGTTGGCACAAATGATGACATCATCCATGTTGCACCATGGGATGATGTCATCCATCAAGTTGTCAAAAGTCAACATGACTTTGAGATATTTTGTAGATATTATGTAAATAAGTGGTTGGTTCCTTTTTGCCTTCCTTCTTCTCCTTCTTCTATAAATACTTGAATACTTGTTGTCTTCGGAGGTGAATACTTTTCTGGATGAGAAATAAAGTAAGAAGAAGATTTTGAACTCTCTCGTAAGAGAAAACAAACATTAAATATAATATATTTAGACTTTGTGTTTGAATACATGTGTTTTAATATTAGATCTTTCTTATGTTCGATTTGTGTGATTGTTTTGTTGGATTTGCTTCACTTTGTTGTCATTTATTCATCGCATTGCTTTATTCGTCTATGTAAGTAGGTTCAGCTCTGCTTACTACCAACCGAAACCATAGACCCTTTGACCCTTCTCGCTTTGGAATTCATTTCTTTTCTCCCTTCGGATCTGATCTTTCCTCCGTCTCCCCCTTCGTTCCTTTCTTTCCAGCAGTTGGAAACACCCCTACTGGGATGAGATCCCAAACCCCCGAAGGCAGAATATTCGAGACTTGCATGATTCCTTCCGGTAGAATAGCAATAAACCAGCCGCTTCACACGACTCAAAGAGGGGCTATGCCCCGCACACTGCTGTTGACTCGTTTATCCATAAATGCCTGCCGATGCATTTTCGAACCAACATTTTTTTTTGTGACTCACTGGGATTCGAACAGATCTATCCGATCTATGATGGTGGTATGATAGAAAATCAATAAAAATCAGAAAAATCACTACCTGTTTGCAAATTTTAACCTTTGTTCAAAATTCAAATTTTTTGCAAAAGTAACCCAAATTGAAAATTTTCTTCTGAGATCCATAGATCTGGCCTAGTTGGAAACCTTTAGTTCGCTGAGTTTTTATAAAAATCTGTATTTTTCCGTAGATCTGAGTTTTTGACTGTTTACCAAAATTTTCAAACTCTTTGAAAAGGTCAAATTTAGATCTGAAAATCAGCTTACTAAGCTTCACTATCATTTTATCCTCGTTGTTCTTAGTCATTAAACCGCAATCGGTTTTTAGAAAAGGATAAAATTTAATATTTAGAAAAGTACATGCTGCTGGTTTTTGTCAGAAAAATCAGAAAATCAGCAAGTACAATCAAAAAGAGTTTTTAAATCTACTCCGCAGTATTGTAGACCTGAAAGGTACACTGGCAGGTGAACCATTTACTCGTAGCAGGAGAGCTCATGGAGAAGTCGACCCTACCTTTGATCTGCTCCAAAGGCATAACTTCAGTATTACACCAGCACGCTTCTCATCACTAAGCTCGGCTGACCGGTCATCCAGGAGTGTCTCACCTCCACGGAGGAAGACCCTCTCGCAAGGGGCATCCACATCCCTTTGCAGTGCTTTATTGCTCAGCGGAACCACACTTCCAGCCCGTGTTCTTTTTCCAGCCTTTCAAATGGCAGTGCCATGGGGAAATGCTATGGGCCCTCTCGCATTACCACATCTAGTTCACGCGCTCCCTCATGGAAACCGAAAGAATTTTCCCAAATTTGATGGGAGCGGGAACCAAAGCATGGATTCACACATATCTGCATTCATCATGTCATGCAGCATCCTAGATGTGACTCATGAAGATGTGTCGGTTCACGTTTTTCTGGAAACTTTACAAGGGCCCGCAGCAGAATGGTTTCAGCATTTGCCGCCGGGTTTATTACCACCAACCTTGCGGGATGCTTTTGAAGATAGATACAAGCCTTCGGAAGATGCGTTTGCACTATTATCACAGATCACTCACCTAAAGAAGGAGGCCAATGAGACCATGCGTGATTTTATCGCCAGGTTCAATGCATTAATCAACCGTGTGCCTGTTGCCATGCTTCCAACACCGGAAAATCAAAAGTGTTTCTTCGTGAATGCTATGAGTTCGAAAGTAAGTTTCTTGCTCCTGCAAGAACAAGTGGCTACCTTGATTCTCGCCCAGGCCGCTGCAATCCGAATTGAAGACAATTTGCTAATATCTGTGAATTGAAAAGGGAATCATCTAAGCTTAAATCTTCGGGCCCTTCGCCCAATACTTCATCTGATCTAGCATTTCAAAAGATGGCGAACGACTTGCTTGCATTAAAAAGCAGTTAGCTCAAGCTTCTCCCAGTTCCTCATACCGGGATATCCCACGGAGGAATTTCGTTTCCAGCCATGTTCCTCAAAGGCCACGCTTGCCTGCAACCGCTCCACGGTTGGCGCTTGAGGCTCCTCCGGTCAACGCTTTAGCTGAAATTGAAGAAGAAGAGGAACAAAATTACGGAGAACCTTCGTCTCAAGGCGAGGATGATCAAGATGTCGGTGAGCCGACTGGCGACTCTACTATCGGGTATATGGAATTTGATGAGGAGGAATCTGACCAAGAAGAGGGTACCCAGGGATATGCAAGCGGACAGTCATACTGCTGTTTTCACCCGTTCGCAAGGAAAAGAAGCTAGAGGTCGCTGCCAATGTGCAGAAAGAAAAGACTACGTCATCTACGTACCCAACCATTGCAAAGAGAGGTAATCCCCTACCCACTCAACCTGTCAATAAGTCTTTTTCGAAGAGAGCTTTTGCCCCTGTATCTCCCCCAAATCAGCCCTCTCATATTCCTATCAAGACCAGTAATCCTACCCTACCATCACGAAGTGAGGGACTCATTCCTTCACCAGTGCAACCTTTGGCCGCATTTGATATCATAGATCATGCTAAAAAGACCAAGATCCAAATGTCTGAAGCCGAGTATCTTCAGTCAAACCCCGAGCAGCTCGTAAGATTGACTAGGTATATTCAAAGTCAAGCTGTCATAACTCCCCAGTTTTCTTAAAAGGAATCCTTTCCACTCCTCCTGCATCCCACATAAATGTTGCCTCAACATCTGCATCAGGCAAGATAGAGCCTTTCTATCTCTCCCTCCTAATCAATGGCCACAAGTTAAGTAACTGCATAATTGATTCTGGGGCTTCTGATAACGTCATGCCGGCAAAAGTTGCCCATGCTCTGGGCCTCACCCTTACCAAGCCTTTTGGCAGATGTTATTCCTTGGAAACCAAGCAGGTTCCGCTGATTGGTCAGATCAAAGACGCTCAGTTCGCATTCGCGGCATTCCCAGAGAAAAGAGTAAAAATGACCGTCCTCGTTGCCGACATTCCAGCAGCCTATGGAATTCTGCTAGGAAGAAGTTTTTGTAGCGAAGTTGGTGGGGAGATTCATATGGACTGGTCCAAGGCTAGAATCCCCATCAAAGGTGTAATGCAGACTTTGGAGCCAGAATCACAAAAGAAGTACTTGGTCACTAACTCTGAAGACCCCAAGGCCCAAATTCTTTTCGAATCATCAGGAATGGGGAACTATTTCTTGTCTACCGAGTCTGACAAAATGGTTGTTCTCATCCAAGAAGAAGATCTTAACAAGGTCTGGACCTTGCAGTTTGATGGTAGCTGCGCAACCAGTGGATGTGGCGCCGAGCCATGCTAATATCTCCCGAGGAAGAAATTATTCCTCTCTCTTTTAAATTGCAGTTTTTCAACACAAATAACACTGCTGAGTATGAATCTCTGCTACTCGGCATGCAAGCCGCAAGGGAGAGAGGGATCAAAAATATGAAAGTACAAGGTGATGCAGAGCTAGTCATGAATCAAGTTAAGAGGATATATCAAGTAAAGAATGAGAGGCTCAGGCACTACCGTAATGTGGTGTGGGACAACATCGAGGAATTTGACGCTTTTTCAATAGAATCCATTCCAAGAGCTCAGAATGACATGGTCGATTCATTGGCCATTTCAGCGTCCCTCATGCTCCCTCACCCAGGTTTGAAAACAGATAAATACACCATTGAGATGGTTTTCCGCCCAAGCGTGCCGGATAATTCTCAGCATTGGCAAGTATTCAACGATGATGATCAACTCATTGCTTTTCTAGAAAAGGTGGAAAATTTTAAGGAGCTTCACTTTGAAGGATCCACTTCCACTTGCCGTGAATCAGTCACCGATCAAGACTATGAATCCGGAGGGAATGACGGCATATGTCAGCTAAAAGGGAATAAAATTCCCAAGGGCCTGGTTTCTTTGGAATGGTTGTTCGACAGGCATGACCATTTTGTGAAAAAGAAAAAGCGAGATGGTATGGGCTCCTCCCCAGAAACTGAACCAGTTAATTTAGGTTCGGTAGAACATCCGCAGTTTGTGAACATTGGAAAATGTTGCACACCTGAAGAGAAGCGGAAGTTTGTCAAACTACTGAAGAAATACATGGATGTATTGGCATGGTCCTACGCCGATCTGAAGTCTTTTAAGCCAAAGGACGTTCAGCATGACATCCCGTTGAAAGAGGACGTCAAACCCTTTCGCCAGAAGCAGAGGCATTATAACCCTAAGATCTCAGGTACTATCCAAGCTGAAATTCAGAAAATGCTAGATGTGAGAATCATTTTTCCTATCCATCACAGTACTTGGGTAGCAAACATTGTGTCGACGCATAAGAAAAACGGTGAAATACGCATAGAATCAGGCTTCCTTAAAAGACAACTACCCACTTCCTATAATGGATCAAGTTCTGCAAGCAGTAACTAGATCAGAAATGTTGTCCATGCTTGATGGTTTTTCAGGCTACAACCAGATTGAAGTCTCACCGGAAGATCAATTTAAGACAACATTCACTACTCCCTGGGGTACGTTTGCCTACAGCAGGATGCCTTTCGGCCTAACCAATGCTGGCGCCACTTTTCAGCGGGCCATGGACCTTGCATTCAAAGGTATGATGGGGAAGGTCATTGTGGTTTATCTAGATGACTTAATTGTGTTCTCTAAACAACGAAGTGATCATTGTGATCATCCGGAGCAAGTATCGCCGATGTCGAGAGCATGGGATTTCCCTGAACCCAAAAAATCTATTTTTGGAGTCACAGAAGGAAAGTTGCTGGGGCATGTTGTTAGCAAAGAAGGAATGAAGATAGATACCGAAAGAGTTAAGGCTATTCAGAGCCTCACCTTGCCTACAAGCAAGACCGGTGTTCATTCTTTCTTCGGAAAGGTGAATTTTCTTAGGCGCTTTGTTCTGAATTTGCTAAAAAGACTCGCCACATATTAGACATGATGAAAGGGTCACCAACTTTCCGATGGAGCGAGGAAGGAAAGAAGTCGTTCGAAGAAATAAAAGCTTCTGTCGCTCACGCACCAGTCCTAGTGTGTCCTGACTTCTCCAAGGATTTTATCATGTATAGCTATGCGTCTGAGCATACTGTATCTGCCATCTTGATGCAAAAGAATTCTGAGGATGTTGAATCCCCAATTGCATTCATGAGCTCTCCCCTCAAGCCTCACGAATTAAAAATGTCTCAATTGGAAAAGCATGCCTTCGCCGTTGTCAAAGTGGTCAAAAATTTCAGGTATTACATTTTAAATTCTCATACAGTGGTGTTGGTCCCTGACACGGCAGTCAAGTCAATTTTAACTCAACAGGAGTTAGGAAGCTTGCGAGGAAATTGGATTGCAAAGGTCCAGGAGTACGATCTAGATATAAAACCAACCAAGTTGGTAAGAGGCAAAGGCTTATGTCAACTTATGGCTGAAAACCAAGGATCAGAAGTTTCCGGGAAAAAGATGATTGTACCAATGAAGCACAAAGACCGCTGGATAAACCCGATTCACTGCCTCTGGTCCTATTTGTCACAACCAACGATGAGTGGTATTCCGATATTTCCTTCTTTCTTACCTACGGCGAATGCCCAACTCACCTAACTGCAAAGGAGAAGTGCACTATAAATCTCGAGTAGCCAAATATGTCATCTCGGGATGACGGTTTATATCTGGCGCGGATAGACGGTGTCTTCTGCGATGTGTTAATGAGCCACAGCAGGTGAAGTTACTTGAAATTTTTCATAATTCAGCTTTGTGGGGCCATTTCTCCTCTTCCATAACAACACACAAGATCATCCGGGCCAGTACTATTGGCGATGCTTTTCCAAGATACGGCCACAGGTAGCAAAGTGTGAGCCTTGCTTAGCCAGTATTCGTCGGCGAAGCCCAAGTTAGCTATTTTTCCCCTCGGGCGGTCATTGTTGATGAACCATTCAAGCGAAAGTGGGGAATTGATTTTATCGGCGCACTCAATCCCCAATTGAGTGTCGGACATAGGTATGTCCTAACAAAGCAATGATTACTTCACCAGTGGGTAGAAGCCATACCTATCAAACATGCCACTTCCGGTTATTTGCAGTTTCATCAAAGAAAACATCATTGTCGGGTTTGGCGTTCATGCCCAAACAAAATTGCTGATAATGCTTCTAACTTCTCTTCACGGGAAGTTATTAGTTTTTTTGCTACGAATACGGAATAACTTTGGCCCACGCCTCGATTATTACCCTCGGGAAATGGTGAAGCGAGAATCCAATAATAAAACTTGGTGACCATCATACGAAAGTTGGTGGATGAGAATCAACGAATGTGGCATAAGTCCTTATACGATGCCTTGTGGGCAGATCGCATTACTCCCAAGAGATCTCTCGGTATGTCACCTTTTCAAGTGTTATATGGCACCGATGCCGAGCTTCCCATTTCTGCTGAACTCCCTGCTCTGCGTTTGGCACGGGCAATCGAAGATGAAACTTTTCAAAATTCCCTTGAAAAAAGGATCATGTATCTAGCAAAGCTCGAGGAAAAGAGAATAAGGGTGGTCGACAAGATCACCGAGCATCAAAATCAGGTCAAAATATTGTTTGATAAAAAGCTAAGCCAAGAGAATTCTAGGTGGGAGACCTCGTCCTTTTGTGGGACAAACGAAGAGAGCCGAAAGGTATGCACGGAAAATTTGATTCCCTATGGAGAGGGCCCTTCAAGATCAAGCAGCTCAACGGAGAGAATAGTTTCTATCTCTCGTATCTGGATGGAACTGATCTCCTGCTTCCCTATAGCGGGCAACATCTGAAAATCTTCAAGAAGTAGAGTTTCTCTCTTCTTTGTATGATTTACTTGATTGTGTGTTTGTTTTTGTCGCGTGTTTTCTTTTGCTGGTTGTGTGTTTCCCTTTCCGGTCACCCTTGTTTTTGACTCTGTTACCCAATGGATAGGCACGTGAGATCTGGGATTCTCTAACCCTAAGGCCTCTTTCGCCGAGATAGTCCCAGAAAGAGCCAAACATTTGTTATCCCGTAAAATTGGCAAGGGCAATTTTACTGATAACCTTACCAAAATTTTGTTCCGGTCCCTCGTCAGGGACCCCTTGCATTCGGAACGTTGCAAAATCCCTTCCCGGGAAATCTAGTTTTCCGAACTTAGCCTTTTTTTGGTCTTTTTGGTTGGGTGCACATAATGACTATGCAACATCAAGTTTTGATGCACCCCCTTTAAATCCTTTGGCGCATGCTTTCTTGTGTCAACAGGCATTTTGGTGCACCTCACTATGTTGAGTCTTCCTTGCACGCGCCAAGGTGCATGCGCCTCCATGTCAACAAAACATTTGTTGCACCACTTTTTGGTGCACCAATGGCGCACATATTCCTCTGTCGACATCACTTTCGGTGCGCCAAGGGCGCATATAACTTCGTGTTGGCGAGTCTTTCGGTGTGCCACAGGGCGCATGCTTTCTAGTGTCGACAATGCTTTTCATGCGCCACTTAAAAAGTTGGTGGCGCATTTATTACTACCTCGCCTATATATAGGCATGTCTGCGCTGTCATTGTCACCAAACACAAATCACGTGATTATTTTTCTCTGTACCTATCAGCGCACCAGCCCTGTCGCTTTCGAATCTTTTCGTGGACCCGTTTGCACACTTCTCCACTATTTATCCTGGTAAGAGGTCCTCTTTCTTTTGTGCACTTTGTGTTTGTGGTTTTTGGCTGCTTGTTGGTATGGATTGGATTGGAAAGACTGTGAAATCATGAACTCCCCCCCTTCCTTGCTTTGTCTTTTCCATTCTTCCACATGTTCTTCCCCCTCTTTCCAGATCTGCTGGTAGAGGAAACTCTGTCCTGAAATGATTGCTTAAAAACTCTTTTAAGCCTCTTCATCACCCCAAGGTACCCTAAAAAGGAGCTTAACCACATATAAACCCCTCAGAGAGAGAATCAAAGCTTAAAAAGAAACTGTATTTTTCTTCTCCTTTGGCGCATTGGCGCACCCTGCAACATGAAGAACAGTTGCGCCAATGGCGCATCTGTCCCCGTTACACAAAAATAAATGCCCATGGCGCATGGCGCATATTCCCTACCTGCTACATAATGAAAAGTTGCGCCCTCATGGCGCACTTCCTTAGTTTGTTACAAACGCTTTCCTTGTGCCCCCTCATGGTGCACCAAACTCATTTGTTGCATCGTTAAAACCTGCGCCCTTTGGCGCACCCTACATGTATGCAACATAGAAATTATCCGCACTGAAGTGCAATCAGAAAGCAGTAGCAGTGCATCCCTCATTACAATAACAGCATGTCATGCAGACCTTCCATGCGCCGCGCCAGGTTCCCTTATGGTGCACGAAAAAATGATGTAACATGCGCAAATCCTGCGCCCTTTGGCGCATCCTGTACCCATGTAACATGCTACATCCATGCGCCCGTTATAAAATGCATACATATGGCGCAGGCGCACTTCTGATTGCAACAACAAAATGTACCATGTAATTTCCATGCGCCATGCACCCTTTGGCGCTGATTTTCCCTTGGAACAGCTTTTTTCTGTGGTCGTACTATTTAGCCCTGCAGCCTGCAGTATCCATGCGCCCTGCGCCCTCAAGCATTTAAATCGTTAAACTCTTTCTCCTGTTAATGCTTTAATGGAAGATCAAACCGCTAACATGACCTTCCTGCGTTGTGTTTCGCTTCTTCTCCTTGCAGATCAGCAACTGAGTTCAGAGTTACATATGTCAACATCAAGCAAGAAACCTACCAAATCTAAAGGCAAGGCCAAGCTCACAGAAGAAGAAATGAAGTATAAATATCAGAGGGTCAGGATGCCCGAATCCCAGGCAGAGTGTGACTTAGATATCAGAGACTCAGAACTTGGACACATTGATATGGAGGAGTTCTGGACCAGAACCAGAAAGGTCACACGAAGTCCCTGGATGGACAAATTGATAGGCAGTGCCCTGCACTTTGCTGGAGGAATCCCAGTTAGCGCCGTGAACAATGAATTTATGATGGTAGTTGCCCGATGCTATAATAAAGACACAAGATGTGTCCATAATGAGAAGGGCGAGGTTATAATCAACCTCACTGCCTGCCATTTCGAAATAATGCTCGGCATCCCTCACCACCGGCACTTTGTGGCCGTCAGCCGTAGGAAGACTGCATCAAGGCCTGGGACGACAATGAAGATCAGTGTATGCAGCTGATGAACGAGGTATATTTGAAGAATAAAAAGGTGGTGACTCGGTGGCCACAAGTCATTCATCGTAGTGACTTTTCAGAAGAACTCAGTGACACCATTACATTCCTGAGCAGAGTCTTTGGGCTTCCTGACGCCCATTATTTTCACAAGTGGATGCTACGGTACCTAGAAACAATGAACAAAAATGTGCCCGATCAATGCTTTGAGTGGGCAGAAATCATAAGCAGCACAATCTCTGAGCAGCTACAACAACTTAACACAATGGGGAGGTTCTATATGAACTCCTACGTGGTCTATGCTGCAGCTTCAGAAAGAGATTATCCAGCTCTGATGCGGTGCGGGGTTTGGCCCTAGGTTAAAATCTATGAATACTATCCAGAACTGAAGCTGGAAAATAGCATCCCCCAATTTACAAAGATCAATGATGCATTCTTCTATTTCATCATCTGCCTGTTGAGGCCGAATATGACTCATGGTCACACGATCAAGAGTATTGTAGCAGCTACCGAGAAGTGGGGGGGCCTGTTCACTCAATTCCCCACATTCACCTATCTAAGGGCGGCTAACTTCTTGGGGGAACCAACTAAACTGCCAAGGTATGCCGGTCCCAAATTGATCTTGCTAGAACTGTCAAGGTAGCTAATCACCTACCATGAGAAGTGCCTCAAGAGAAAGAAGGGTGGAACTCCTTTCCCCCTCACAATGGGTAGGTATACATGTCTCACTCACCACAAGGAAAAAGACATGTTTGCAGAACTGGAGCTACTGAATCTGAAACATAACTTCCCAGCAAGGCCCACCTTCGACCCAAGAAATTGTCTGCCTAGGGCCAAGCTCGACCCGATCCACATCCCTCAGATCAAAGATATCTACATCGATATATATCATGAGGTTGAGCTCAGGAGGAAGGACCATTCTCGCTTGGCCTTAGTAGAAATCATCCAGTACGGGGTGGCCATCGTCCCCAAAGGCTACCAAACTACTGAGCAAGAAGTGGATCAAGTGTATCTTGACACAGGTGGGGACGATTGGCCTTTCGGTGATTGATAGAACTAAAGCACCCCAAACAATAGAGGAAAGGGTCAAGGAAACTCTGCGAAGATGAAGCATTGGTGCCGAATGAACGGGCTCATCTACCTCGGAGTCGATTTCACAACCTCTCCGTTGGGCAACGCACCTCCTCGATCAAAGCAGCCAAAAGGCAAGGGAAAAGGAATAGAGGGTGAATCCAGTTCCACCCAAGAGGAAGCTCCTGAAAGCCCTCCTTCCGCTTCACAAGAACGGGTTGAAATCCCAAAAAGTCTTAGAAGAAGAAGCGGCGGAAGATGTTCCAATAGGCATATCCACTCAGGATGTGGCCACAACTATAACAATTGAGGTCCCTTCTGTCCCTTCTCCCTCTCCTCCTTCCCCTCCTCGAGTGACCCAAGCGACCATCCCTTTGGTCGTGTCCTCTCCCCCTTCTTCTACCATTCCTCCTGCTTCCTCATCCATCTTATCTTCTCTCGCGGACCTGTTCCCCTCCATTTCTTCCCTCATCTCTGAGCTCCCTTCCCTTCCTATGTCTTCTTCCCCTGCAGTATCCCTTCCTCCCGTGGGCACTTCCTCGGCTTTTCTCTCTATGCCGCCGCCACGTGTCTCCACGTTTTTCCCTTCTACTACCGTAGCTGCCCCTTCTCTTTTGCTTCTCGGTCTTTCTCCCTAAGTCCAGCCTGGATCTCCCAGCACCTAAGTCAACAGAAAAGGAAAGTTCCCATCACACCGATGGACTTTTCCGTTATCCAATCAAAGGGGGCCAAGAAGCAAAAGCCTATCACACGCTTCTCTCAGAGTGCTTCGGGAGAGAGGGTAATGGAGATCGCATACCCCAATCCTCTGAAAGATAAAAAGGATCTGTCTTCGACAGATTACACAGTGACTCAAGTCACAATGGGGACGTCTTCTGAAAGCCTTCAGGGAGAGGCCCTATCTGCAGTTGACGCCCTCTGCAAGAAGCTTCAAGAAGCAAAAGAAGAGAAAAGGCTACTGAAAGAGCAAAATAAACATCTGCTCCACGCCTTATAGAAGATGGGCAGTGCACCTCCCACAACTACCGCCGAAACTCCTGAGCCTCTGAGTCAGGATAAAATTAATGAATATGCAAAGATCGGCGAGCAGGGTATGGCAGTTTCCACTGGAGGAGCTAGATCCTCAAGGACAGTGAACGAGTGATCGCCAAGTTCACCGATTTGTATCTGAACATCAACAAGGTGAATAAAGAACTCCAGGCATTAGCAGGACCCATATCCGAAGAGCTGGACCATGCTAAAGGTCAGCATGCAAGATGAGACCTTTCAACCAATGTTTGACTATTCACAAAGATCTGGTCAAGTTCAAAGCGTTTTTGTCACCCGGGGCCCTCAATAAGACCCTTTCCACTCTAGATTACCGGATGGATTAAGCGAATTCGTCCTCGAAAATATTGATAAGGTAAAGGAAGAAGCCCTGACGCAATGCATCGAGATGGAACAAATTATTCTAACGATGTCTCCGTGGTTGCTTACTCCTTCTTTCGCCTTAAGAAGGTTGACAAAACCATTCGAGATCTTCAAAGAGATCATTTCGCGAGGGGGGCTAGAGGTCACTTTTCACATAGAATCCATCAATAACTGCTTGGCTTTGTCGGGACTTCATCGGGTTCTTAATAGAAGCAGAGAATGAATATTCCAAACTCCCAGAGAAGCTCACAGATGAGCGGGAGACTTGCGAGGCTATCACTGAGCGACACAAGGATCCTTCCCAGGATCAACTAGAGCCCATGATCAGCAAGTTCATGGAATACCGTGCCCAATTCCACATCTCGTCACCTGAGCAGCAGCAGAAGCAGGATCCCCCCTTTCAGCCGCGGGATGACGACGATGAATAATTTCTCTCTCTTCTTCGACTTTCTTTTTGTAAATGTCTAAAGTATGTTGGCACAAATGATGACATCATCCATGTTGCACCATGGGATGATGTCATCCATCAAGTTGTCAAAAGTCAACATGACTTTGAGATATTTTGTAGATATTATGTAAATAGGTGGTTGGTTCCTTTTTGCCTTCCTTCTTCTCCTTCTTCTATAAATACTCGAATACTTGTTGTATTCGGGGGTGAATACTTTTCAGATGAGAAATAGAAGTAAGAAGAATATTTTGAACTCTCTGTAACAGAAACAAACATTAAATACAATATATTTAGACTTTGTGCTGAATACATGTGTTTTAATATCAGATCTTTCTTATGTTAGATTTGTGTGATTGTTCTGTTGGATTTGCTTCTACTTTGTTGTCATTTATTCATCAGTATTGCTTTATCCGTCTATGCAAGTAGGTTCGGCTCTGTTTACTACCAACCCAAACCATAGACCCTTTGACCCTTCTGCTTTGGAATTCATTTCTTTTCTCCCTTCGAGATCTGATCTTTCCTCCATCTCCCCCTTCGTTCCTTTCTTTCCGCAGTTGGAAACACCCCTACTGGGATGAGATCCCAAACCCCGAAGGCAGAATATTGTGAGACTTGCACAAGATTCTGCTTGGTAGAATAGCAATAAACCAATTTCGCTTTGCTGACTCAAAGAGGGGCTATGCCCTGCACACTGTTGACTCGACCAATGGGTTATTTCTTAAATCTTTGTTGTTTTATAATATCATGGAGACTTATTATTTTTCTTCGGCATTCCTCGATATGCACAAACTAGGTTTATTGAAAATTCATTGGAAATTTTCAAGAAAATGCAATCGATAGGTGTAAATCTAGACACCAAAACCTTTTCCAACATCCCCCCGCCTATGTCAAAATGTGAGCTTTAGAGCAGGACATCGACATCAATTAAATAATAGTGGAAAGTTATTTTTGTCATAAGTATTTGTAAGTACGCTAGTAGACATGTGGAAAATGTGGAAACATGTGCAAGGAAAGTGAACTATTAGACAAAGGGTAAGTGCATGGAAATGGGGGCCAAAGGGGGTCAAAAAGGACACATTTTTCTTAAAATTAGTGAAACCTAAACTTCATCGAATAATTCGGCATGCATATGCTCAAAATTTGACAAAGTGATAAGAATAAGTACCATAGATCTCGAATCTAGTTTCTAAACTACTATTTTTTTAAATGGTTGATATTAAGAGGGTCAAATGTGGTGCACACACAAAGTATGTCTATTTTTGTGTCAAAAATAAGAACCTATTGTGTGTGTGCCACCCCATTTTTTTAGTTTTATAAATTATTTTTCAAATCCCTTCAAGAAAAGTTAGGTAATTCCATGTACGAGGTCCCACTAATTTTTCATAATTTTTGGATGAATATATAATTTTTTTATTAATTTTCAAAGTGCACACATCCCGAAAAATGAAATATTTGTGTGTACACCCTCATAACTTTAAGAAAAATAGTCATTTTTCTTCTTTTTTAATGCATGTAGAATGGAGTTTAGAAGATGTTTTTTTTTAAATTTGGATGAAAAAATCAAAATTGTGTACAAAAACGTATGCATATGTTTTGACAAGAAAATAAGGCACTAGTAAAAGAAATTAAGGATGAAAGCCTTAAACTAATCGATTTTAGAAAGAAGCATATTGTCACCAAGATAAAACTGATCTTGACATCGTAGTATATTTTTTGGAATATTACGTTATAACGCATTTAATATTGGGGTGTACACGTGAGATTTTGATGTTTTCTTGCAAAACACAAATCCATTCACGATTGCATAGTCCAAGGCTTTGGGTGGAGGATCCAGGAAAATACAAGCGTGTGGGTTAGGATTTTCAAACCCACATAAGCTGGAACGCGAGTGCATTATAACACGAGCGCGTTATGGAAGGATATATTTACTAAAATAAATGGTTTTAGTATAAGTTTTTGTTATTAATCTTTATTTTATTATTTTTATACTTTAAATAATAAAGTATAAAGATTAATAAAATAAAAACTTATACTCTAATTTTATTTTAGTAAATATAAGAAGTTAGGGTCACTCTACACCTTATGGAACTAGTCTCACAACTCCATCTATCACAATTTAGAAGATGGTTTTTCATATTCTAACCTGGTCAGTACATAGGTATTTTTCAAGATTTTAGCATTCAACCTAAAGCTTTTAGGGTTTAAATTATATAATCGATGTCTATTTTGGGAAAGAATATAGTCATTGTTTAGGTTTTGGGGCCTTTTGGATTGGTTATTGACATTTGTAAGAGTGTTAAATGTGTCAAAATTAGAATTTACAAACCTCACAAACTCCCAAGGGTAGCGACAACTGATCGAATATATGGACTCATGAATTTTCCCATGAGCATGGAGTTGAATCCTTAATTTTGTCTTAGAATATGGTAATATCATACTATGGATGAGTACTTAGTTTACAAGCTTAGGAATGCATCTTTCACTTCCTAGGAAATGGTGCATCCTTCCTCCGGCCATCGCCCTCGCACCACTCTCAACCTAGATCAAAAGAAATTATTAACAAGGTTTTTAAAAAAATTCAATGTGTAAAGATGATTGGATACGATGACTGATGAGTTTAGTGTGACTTAATGGAAGATAACTTCTTCTGAAGGCCTAAAAAGGCCATTCTAAGTTAATCAAACACCCTCTAGGAGAGTTCAAGAAATATATTAAGTATCTAGAGGTGATGTCAGAGAATCTTAGAAGTGTTGAGGTAATTTAGGAATATTGTTTAGGGCTTAGGATTTAGGGTTTAGGGTTTAGGGTTTAGGGCTTAGGGTTTAGGGTTTAGGGTTTAGGGCTTAGGGCTTAAGGTTTAGGGTTTAGGGATCATGGTTTAGGGTTTATGGTTTAGGGCTCTGTAGATTAGGGCTCAATGTTTAGGGTTTAGGGTTTAGGGCTTATGGCTTAGGGTTTAGGGTTTAGGGCTCATGGTTTAAGGTTTAGGGTTTAGGCTCAAGGATTAGGGTTCGATGTTTAGGGTTTAGGGTTTAGGGTTCAGGTGGTAAAATAGGGTTTAAAGTTTAGGGTTAGGGCTTAGGGCTCAGGCTTTAGGGATCACACTTTAGAGCTAAAGGTTTAGGGTTTGGTTTAGGGTTTTAGGGTTTAAGTGTATAATTTAGGGTTTAGGGTTTACAGTTTAGGGCTTAGTGCTTTAGGGTTTAGGGTTTAGGATTTAGGGTTTAAGTTTTATGGCTTAGGGATCGGGTTTAGGGCTCAAGGTTTAAAGTTTAGGGTTTGGGGTTTAGGGTTTAGGTTTTAGAGATTAGGGTTTAAGGTTTAAGGGTCAAGCTTTAGGGTTTAGGGCACATGGTTTAGGGTTAGGGTTTAAGGCCTAAGATTTATGGTTTAGCATTTAGGGCTTAGGGTTTAGGGCTCATGGTTTAGATTACACATTTTCTCACCGTAATTTTCTACGTCTCACCCATTCTTGTTAGTATTGATGGAGAGTATTCATCTTAAAAGGGTTCATCTACTTCGTAGGTAGAACATTCAAAGAGACTCATCACAATTTGATGCCTTTCATATGCTGATATTTTGAAGGAGGGAAATTCCAATATGGGTAAGTGCACCAAGTTGGGGGGCCAAAAAGTGGACAAGAAAGGGAAAAGGAGAAAAACACGGTCATTTTTTCAATAACGCGACCGCATTATGTTTTCTTAGGCTCGGAATTCATGAACCCAAAATGTGTACATTTCTAGTGCTATGAAACATGTACACATTTTGAGCTATATAAAGTTTAGGAGGGCCTAAAGGAGCCATATTTACTAAAATACATTTAAATTATAATAAATAATAAAAGTATAAAGAAATAATAAAAGAAAATATTCTTTTATTATTTCTTTATATTTTTATTATTTCTTATACTTTAAATTTATTTTAGTAAATATAATAAGTTAGGGTCACTTTGCACCTGATGGAAGTGGTTCCGTAGCTCTGACAGTTATAATCTAGAAGATAGTTTTTCAAAATCTAATTTGGTCAATACTTACTCATTTTTAGAATTTTAGCAATGACCTAAAATTTTCAAGCCATATATATTGTAATTGGTCATTTATTTTGCAAAAACAAATAGTCGCCTTTTGTAGGGTTTTGACCTTCTGGATTGGATATTGGCCCTACCACCACTACTTGAATTGGTACTAATTTTGAAATTTGGTCCATAATTCACTTTAGTGACCATGAATTAGCTCTATGATGTTTTTCTACTTCTTACTAAAATGAGATCCTCACTTTGTAGATAGAGGATTGCTCCTTGAATGGGATTCATGTCCTATGGAAAAAATGAGGTGATTGTAATGTGCCTCCTCCTTAAGGTTTGATCAAACTACTAGGTGTTGAATGAGTTTTTACGAATAGTACCAAGTGAATTGCATCAAGTGAACTCAAATGATTTCTCATTCTTAGAAACATGGTGCTCCATATAAAGATCATCCCTTCACCTTTCCTAGATCTAAAATAATCCTTTCATGGAATAAAATTCAATATTCTCATACGTGTCTTAACTCATATGTATCTCATGGAGATAGATGATGACTTAATACTTCACACATGATGGTCTAGGATACCTCGATGGCATGATTAGCTCATTTTATCTTGTTCTTTGGAGAGATTTGGGTACAATGACAGAGTCAAGATATGATTATCATCAAGTCACTCCTTGAGATCCACATTTCACCTTTAAATATGATGAATCCTTCACAATTCAATTTATTTACCAAGATGAAACATGGGTGTAAGCATGTTTATGGTATATGGACACCTTTTTCTCAAGTTGCTCCTCATGGAAATGGGTTTCCTCCTCTAGATAGGGATGAATCCTTGAATGAAATTTGAGTATGAGTTACATGTTCTTAACCTCCATACTTCATTGAAACACTACAAATCACATTTTACGATCAATGAAACTATTCTAAAAATCTAATTATGCCTACAACTCAAAATTTAGGTCCTATTTCATTTTGAACTTAGAGGGGCAAATGAAGAGTTTTGTAGTACCTAAAGAAATATTTAAGCCTTGAATCAATGTTTATTATTCCACCTTATAGATTATTCTAATATCCTTCCAATTCCTATATTTTTCATCCTAAATCTTTCCAAAACTTTTGGATTCATCCGATAAGTCATTTTTACCTTTTAGCCTTCATTCCATGCACTTAAAAACCTGGCCTCAAACACATTGCTCTGAATGATATTTTTATTTCCTAAAATTTCCTAAATTTACTTACATATATTAAATTATCTCTAAACTCACCCTCGATTCTTTATATTTTCTCTAAAAATTTATGAAGAGTGTTCAATTAGCTACAAAATGGCAAAAATAGCCTTTTTATGCCTTCAAAGGAAGTATTCCCGCATCAAAACTAAATGAGTTGATCAATCACCTTAGACATTATTCCCTACACACTGAAACACATTGAATGATATTATTAGGACTTTCCTTTTTTCATGGTTCATGATTTAGGTTTAGGGTTTAGGGCTCAGTGGTTTAGGGTTTATGACTCGGGATTTAGGGTTTAGGGCCAGGGTTTAAGGTTTATGACTCGGGTTTAGGGTTTAGGGTTTAGTAATTAGGGATCATGGTTCATGGTTTGGTTCATGTTTTTAGGGTTTAGGGGGTTTAGGTTTCACGATTTATGGTTTATGGTTTAGATTTTAGGGTTTATGGATCAAGGTTAAGGGTTGAGGGTTTAGGATTTAGGGTTTAGGGCTTAGGGTTCAGGGTTTAGGTTTCATATTTTAGGGTTTAGGGTTTAGTGTTTAGAATTTAGGGTTTAGGGTTTCAATTTTTAGGGTTTAGTGTTTAAGGTTTAGGTTTTAGGGCTCAATATTTTGGGTTTGGGTTTTAGGGTTTAGGGTTTAGTGTTTAGGGTTTAAGGCTTAGGTTTAGGGTTTAGGGCTCATGGTTGAGGGTTTAGGGTTGAGGGTTTAGGGCTAAGGGTTTAGGGTTTAGGATTTAGTGTTTAGGGTTTAGGTTTTTGGGCTCAAGGATCGGGGTTTAGGGTTTAGGATTTAGGGCTCGGGGTTTAGGGTTTAGGGTTTAGGGTTTAGGGAAATGGTTTAGGTTTTATAGTTTAAGGCTCATGGTTTAGGTTTAGGGCTCAGGTTTAAGGCTCGTGGTTTAGGGCTCGGGGTTTAGGTTTAGGATCACCTATTCACTCACCGTAATGTTATGTGTCTTACCCATTCTTATTAGTACTAACATAGATTCAACTAAAAAGGGTTCATATGATTTGTAGGTAGAACATTCAAAGGGAGTCATCACAATTTGATGCCTTTCATCTGTTGATATTTTGAAGGAGGGAAATGTCAGATATCCAAGAACAATTCGATACAAAGAAATTACCCAATATAGTTATCTTCTTTTTCCCATCGCATGAGAACTATTTCCTCATCACTTATAATGTTTTGTGTCTTACCCATTATTATTAGTATTGACAGAGAGTATTCAATTAAAAAGGGTCCATCTACTTCGTGAGGCGTAACATTCAAATAGAGTCATCACAATTTTATGTATTTCATCTATTGATATTTTGAAGGAGGGAAATGTCAGATATCCAAGAACAATTTCATACAAAGAAATGTTTTTGATGCTCTTTTGAATAATTCTTTCAGTTGCAAGTTTTTGGGAACAAAGGTTTCATTCAAGAACAAAGCTTGATATGTCTAGTGCTTGTGTAAGTTGGAAATTTGAGAGGATCTCAGAGGTTCAATTTTATTTTCCAAGATGCATTACTCTAATGTTTGAAAATGTTTCTCCATATGTAATCAACATTCTTATTCGACACTCAATTATTCCTAAACGTCCAATCCTTCCACAGACCCGGTAGTCATCGATCCTTGGATATAGGGAGACACCATTTCTTAGCTTCCATTTATAACAATAAAGACATTTTAAACTTGTGTTATGACCTCTAAATCTGTATGAATTTCAAGTTGTTTGGAAATCACATCATACCCTTCACTAGGCTTTATGACTACCCCTATCTTTTTGAAGGCACTTTTGAAAGCATCCATGGGTTTATCATAGAAGGAATTATCAATGAATGAAAGGTCACTAAGTCATAGGCCAATTGACTCCCATTCATAACTAAATAAGAAATATTTACTAGGTGATTGATAACCCTTTATGTTCCTAGCCATTCCCCTCGTTACTATGTTTATTTTGAAAACTTCAAGAATTTATGTCAAATTTGCTATCCATTCCAAAGTAGAAAAGAGATTTCTCTTTCTGAGGATAGGATATTGCAAGCAATTCGGTTTTGATCTTACTCCTCCGCATTGGTATATTCTCTATGTTTCTTCCATTTCCTTTGAGATTAATTTTTTGTTGCGATGGTTATTTTTTCCAACTTCCAATGGGTCATCCTAGCTTGCATAATACCATACATGGAACTATGAGAAATGTGAAATTTGTTTTATAGTGTGAAGAAATTGACATTCAAGAGCGCAAGTATATGTAGGGAGAAACATATTTAGCAACGATGTGTAATATCCATTACAAGGAACAAGGTAGATGTCATATCCATTTAGTTACTTGTCCCACATCTCATAAACAATGTAGTTGTACAAGAAGACTAGATGATGGTTCTAGGCACAAGATTAGGAAATATTGATGAAATATGGTTCGATATTTAGGGTTTAGGGTTTATGGCTCATGGTTCAGGGTTTAAGGTTTAAGGTTTAGGGTTTAAGGTTCAAGGTTAATGGTTTAAGGTTTAGGGTTTACATTTTAGGGATCATGGTTAAGGGTTTAGGTTAAGAATTTAGTGTTTAGGGTTTAGGGTTTATGGTTTACGATTCAGGGTTTAGGATTTAGCATTTAGGGCTTAAGGTTTAGGGTTTATGGTTTAGGGTTTAGGGTATTTAGGGCTTAGGGTACATGGTTTAGGGTTTAGGTTTTAAATTTTAGTAAGGTTCAAGGATCATGGTTTAAGGTTTAGGGCAGGCTTAGGTTCATGGTTCGGGGTTTATAGTGGGGTTTGGGTTTAGGTTTTATGGTTCATGGTTTAGGGTTTATAGATCGGGGTTTAGGGTCTAGGGTTATGAGTTTAAGGTTCAAGTTTAGGGTTTAGAGCTTAGAGCTTCAAGATTTATTTAGGGTTTAGGGTTTAATTTTTTTAAGGGTTTAGGGTTTATATTTTATGGTTTAAGGCTCAGGGTTAATGGTTGAGGATTTGTGTTTTAGGTTACAAAGTTCAAGGTTTAAGGTTTAGGGTTTAGGGTTTAATGTTTAGGTTTTAGGCTCGGGGATTCGGTTTTAGGGTCTAGGGTTTTTAGGGCTCATGGTTTACATTTTAGGATTTAGTTTTTACTGAGGTTTAGGATTTAGCATTTAGGGCTCATGGTTCATGGTTTAGGGTTTGGGGTTTAGGGCTTAGGGCTTAGGGTTTAGGGCTTAGGGCTTTAGGGTTTAGAGTTTAGGGATCAAATGTAAGGATTAAATGGTTAAGGTTTAGGGTTTAGGTTTTAGGGTTTAGGGTTTAGGTTTAGGTATAATGGTTTAGGGTTTAGGGTTTAGGGTTAAGGGCTCAAGGTTTAGGGTTTAGGATTTAGGTTTAGTGCCTAGGGTTTAGGGTTTTGATTGTAGAATTTAGACACTAAAGTATTTAGGATGAATACTGAAGACCTAAAAATTACCTATGTACTGACCAAATTATACTCTAAAAACTATCTCCTAAACCGTGACTCATGAGTCTGTGAGACTAGTTCCATAAGGTGCAGAGTGACCCTAATTTCTTATGTTTACTAAAATAAATTTAAATTATAAGTTTACTTAAACTTATACTTAAACATTTATTTTTGTAAATAAAAGCATGCCAAAAGCACATATAATGCCTATACTCTACAAACCGCGTACACATTATTATGTATACATGTTTCATTTATTATGCCCCTAAACCAAGAATTTACAGGCTTGAATTGCCTTGGTTTCCCAAACATGTGCCTTGGACCTGCAACAACACAACAACTTGCGTGTTTTTGACAAAATATGCAAAAACTCACCTTCCACCATGCTAAATCCTACAAAAACGTTTTCTATCTTTCTTTAAAAATTTCCTACAACATCAAGAAAACTATCCTCTTTCTAAATATATATTTTTTTTTATTTTTTTTTTTACTATTCTAAGGTTTTCGTTTATATTTATTTCAAACTATGTCTTTTATACCTCTATTTTTAGTGATTGTAAATTTTTATCTTTTATTGTGTATCTTTTTTTCGACTCATCAAAATTGAATAAAAAAATTTAGGCATAAACTAGGACTAATTCTATACATATTAAAAAATTCTGATATTTTTTGAGGTAGTTAGGGGGCACGGTCGGAGCTCCATTATTTTTCAAAATTTAAAATTTATGTACTAAAAAAATAATTTAAAAAATACTCGCTAAAAAAATCTAAAAAAAATCTAGCACAAACTAGATGCTCCTAGCTATCTTTCTACCAAAGGGTTTTCAAAAATACTAAATAGTGGTCAAAAATGGTGGGGGCATGCAAGACACTCTACTATGTTTTTAACAAAAACAAGATAACATGTTGATATGTTAGTTATTTGAACCACTTAAACATAACCATTTTCAATAAAATTTAGTAGCTTAGAAACTAGACTCAAAATGCTATGATTCATGTTCTTACAAAATCTTCCAATTTTGAGTGTAACTATTTCAAATAATTCAAATGTACAGATGAAGATTTTTAGTTTTAAAAAAATCCACTTAAGACCCCCTTTTAGCCGCCCATATTGGTGCACTTACCCATATCCAAAAAAATAATCAGTATAAAGAAATGTTACCCAATATAACTACATTATTTTTCCCATCACATGGGGACTATTTCACTCACTATAATGTTCTCGTGGCTTACCCATTCTTATTAGTATTAATAGAGAGTATTCAACTAAAAGGAGTTCATCTACTTCGTAGGCAAAACATTCAAAGAGAGTCATCACAATTTGATGCCTTTCATCTATTGATATTTTGAAGGAGGAAAATTCCAAATATCTAAGAACAAATTGGTACAAAGAAATGTTTTTGACGCTCTTTTGAATAATTATTTCAGTTGTAAGCTATCGGGAACAAAGGTTTCATTTGAAGAACAAAGCTTGATATGTCCAATGCTTGTGTAAGCTAGCAATTTGAGAGGATTTATGAGGTTCAATTTTATTTTCCAAGATGCATTACTCCAATGTTTGAAAATGTTTCTCCATATGCAACAACATTTTGATTTAGACACTCAATGATTCCTGAATGTCCAATCCTCCACAAACCCCAATAGTCCTTGATCCTTGGATACATGGAGACATCATTACTTGGCTTCCATTTATAATGATAGAGATATTTGAAAATTCGTGTTATGAGCTATAAATTTATATGCATTTCATGTTACTTGGAAATCAAATAACACCCTTCATTAGGCTTGATAACTACCCCTATATTTTTTAATGCACTTTTGAAAGCATCCATGGGTTTATCATAAAGGAATCATCAATGAATGGAAGGTCATTAAGCCGTAGGTCACCGACTCCCATTCATAACTAAACAATAAATATTTACTAATCGATTGATTTAGGTTTTAAGGTTTAGGGTTTAGGGCTTTAGGGTTTAAGGCTCGTGGTTTAGGATTTATGACTTAGGGTGTAAGTTTTAAGGTTTAGGGTTTAGGGTTTATGGTTTATGGCTTAGGATTTAGGGTTTAGGTTTTAAGGCTCATGGTTTAGGGTTTAGGTTTTAGGGATCATGGTTTAGGGTTTAGGGTTCAAGGTGGTAAAATAGGGTTTAGGATTTAGAGTTTAGGTTTTTGGGTTTAGGATTTAGGATTTAGGGTTTAAGGTTTAGGGCTTAGGGCTTAAGGCTTAGGGTTCGAGGGTTCGGTGCTCGAGGGTTCAAAGTTTTAGGTTTAGGGCTTAGTGTTTAAGATTTAGGGCATAGAGTTTAAGGCTTAGGGTTTAGGGTGGTAAAATAAGGTTTAGGTTTTAGGATCTAGGGCTCGTGGTTTAGGGTTTAAGGTTTAAGGTTAAGCGTTTAAGGTTTAAGGTTAATTTTAGGGTTTAATGGTTTATAGTTTAGGGTTTAGGGTTTGTGACACTTAAAGCTAGTGAGAGGAATAAAGTGGAAGTTTGAATAAATGAGGTTTTACAAGAAAATGAGTCATTTTAACAGTTGATTGGGCTTGTGTACAAAATGTGAGAGTAGGATATGGGGGTTGGAAGGGTAAGTTTTAGGTTGATTGTGTCATTTTTTCATATTTGAGCCTATAGAGCTTGTTGGAAAGACTTCTAAAAACAAGATACTAATGAGAATGATTGAAATTGGTTTTTATGAGTTGATGAATACATGTAAATGTGTTGGAGCTCTGCATCACCTCATGATGTTTCAGATCCTTCACAGACCTCGTGATGACCATTCCCTTGATTATTTGAATCGATCAAAACTTACATATGTGTTTTGATTTATTATGTGTTATAAGGAATTGCATGAGTCCATATATTCAAGCAATTATTGCTACCTTTGGGAGTTGTGAGGTTTAAAATATATAGTTTTGACACATCTAAAAATCCTACAAATGTCAATGACCAATCAAGAAGACCCCAAAACCTAAACAATGACTATATTCTTTCACAAAATAGATATTGATTGTATAATTTAAACCCTAAAAGCTTTAGGTTAAATGTTGAAATCCTAAAAATACCTATGTACTGACCAAATTAGAATATGAAAAACTATTTTCTAAATCGTGACAGATGGAGCTGTGAGACTAGTTCCATAAGGTGCAGAGTGACCCTAACTTCTTATATTTACTAAAATAAATTTAAAGTATAAGTTTTTCTTTTATTAATCTTTATAATTTATTATTTCTTTATAATTTTTTTCTTTTATTAATCTTTATACTTTATTATTTCTTATACTTTAACCATTTATTTTAGTAAATATATCCCTCCCATAAGCATATATGCCACATAGCAAATAGGAATGCGAGCGTGTTATAACGCGCACACATTATAACGTGATTGAGCCATAATGCGAGCGCGTTATGGCCAAAATGGCCAAAAAAAAATTTGTGTCCACTTTTTGGCCCCATATTTCCATGCACTTACCCAAAATGTCTTAATGAGACGTGGTCTCATGGAATTTCATAATTATTGGATATGCAAAAATGGGTTTTGTAAGGATGCTATTAAACTTTATCAAGTAATGAAGCTCAAGTTTTGGAACATATCCTTACTTCAAGCTTCATTTTGTTTTGCATTATGGCCAAAATGGCCAAAAATGGATTTTTGTCCGCTTTTTGGCCCCCCATTTCCATGCACTTACCCAAAATGTCTCAATGAGATGTGGTCTTGTGGAATTTCATAATTATCGGATATGCAAAATGGGTTTTGTAAGGATGCTATCAAACTTTATCAAGTAATGAAGCTCAAGTTTTGGAGCATATCCTTACTATAAGCTTCATTTTTTTATTAGCATGCATTAATGTATGTTTAGTAGTTGAGGCTTGTAAATACTTCAATGACATGATTATCTCATATAACATTATTCATGGAATTGATCATTATATGTGCATGGTTGACATTATTTGTCGAGTTGGCTATATATAGAAACTCTTAACTTCAATATATGTTCTTCTATCAAACATCTATGTAGAAGCACTTAGGTTG